>JAJIBD010031328.1:0-28811 GCA_021461705.1 Cryptotis parvus
TTCTTTGAGTCATCTCCATAGCTCTACTTCACCTTTTACCCATTGCGTGTTCCCTCCTCCATAGTGGAAGGAGGAAACTGTCCAGCTATCAAAAAGCAGCATTACCCCACCATGGCAGACTGTTGTCCTTCACTCTAGAGTATTTTTAAAATTCAAGAGTTGGGTGGGGAAGTAGCGCTCCTTTTGGCATGGGCTGGTTCTGAGAAAGGGACCTGGTCAAGAGGCTCCTGACCACATACTAAAAGCTGAGAGGAGTGGGGTGGGCAGTAAAGGGTTGTCTCAGAAAGATGAAGGGGTGAGCTAGGAAGCACGAAGGAGGATTTGGCTCTTTCAGCACTCTGACCTCTGACCTCTCCTGTTTTCTTGTGGTGCTCCACCTGAATTTAAATAACAGGCAAGCCTTAAATTGTCAGCAGGCCACCATAGGGGATGCTTGAGTTTTCTGAGACTAAATGGGGAGATAGTTTTGGAACTTGACCCTATACTTCTAAATAAACCTTCATGAGGCCAGCTGGGATCGTGGGCCAGTCCCCATCTTTCTCTCTGATTAATCTCTTCCAGCTAGGTTCTACATTTTAATGAAATTTTGTGACCATTCTGATTCTTCTTATGTTATCTTAGGAAGTGGCTGCTTGAGTGCTTAAATCCCAGGTGAGAGGTATCCCTGTTCACTTAGTCATTTCAAAGCAAGATGAGCTCTGTTAGTTTACCTTTTGTATGACGGATGAGGTTTGTGGAGACCAATGAATGGGTATAAGGGTTGCCAAGGTAGATTTTAAACTACTGAAAGGAGAGGATGCTTCAGAGAAGGCTGTTTGAATCTCTTCTTCCTCGCTGGGCAAAACAGCTGATCTGGGAGGGAAAAGAAAGAGTGAACTAGATCAGGTCTCTTGTTTGTGCTCCTTGTCACAGCCCTGCAGAGCTGGCCTCTGTATGTCTGGTTTCATCTCTCCAACTTGTGTCTGAACTTGCAGTGCCTCTTGGGAGATACTGAGCAAAGTGACAGTGTCCTACTCTGGTGTAAAGAAACAGAGTTGGCACACATGCCTGTATTCTTTGCTTTTGCTGATTCTAAGACAGTTCCTCCAGCTCAATCAAGAAACTCATCCTGAGTAGTTTGCTCAGGAATGAAGAGAAAGAAGGATGAGTCCGATGGGTGGAAAGGAAATCTCTTGCCATTTTTGGCCGACTTTTGTGCTGCCTACTCCATGACCTATTTAAGTATTACATTTGCTTTTAAAAAACCTATTTGACTCTATAGATATTCTGTTTTGGAAAGCTGCTGGCTTACACGGGGAAGTTCCTTGGCACTCCTGGTTCTGCCAATTAGTAGCGCTGGCGGCTTCTTCTGATAGCTGTTTCTCTAAATGAGCTAGCTAGTTTTGAACATATTCTAATATATCAATTCTTGTCTGAATTGCTAAATTGGATATGCTGTTTCCCAGGGCTTTGGAACCATTTGGCAAATATTTTCCATGTCTTGGGTCTCTCCCTATAAAATGATATTTTCGCTTTCCTCATCCCCATGATTCTCATTGCACATGAACCCCCACAAACATATATATATATATGTATACATATATATATATATATATCCCTCCCCTCCTCCTCGCATGTTTAAGAAATAACTCTAGGGATGGGGAGATAGTAAAGCATGTAGATGTTTTCCTTGCACATGCCCAAACTGGATTTGTTTCTCCAAACACATATGGTTTCCCAGGCACTACCAAGTGATCCTGAGCTTTTTGAATCCCTCAAGTAATCCCTTCCCGGCACTGCTGAGATGGCTTAAAAATAAATAAAAATGAGACGAGCCAACTGTCTCACACTAGGAGATGACACCCGGGTCCCTTGCTCCAGAACTTGGTTCTTCAGCAGAGGCTGCTGCTTTCCAAATCAGCACAGCTACCAAGAAAGGCTGAGGCGGCTGATGGATTAGTTTCAAAAGGAATCCCTTGAGTCATAAACAGCCCTCCTGAGAATGTCGCTGACAACCTGGCAAGCCTTGACAATGAATAACAATATGCAGGCATGGCTTTTGCCTTTGATCCAGGACCTTTAAGTTGCTCTGTTCTTCCTGGTCATGGCTGATGGGTAGGAATTGTGTATCTCAGGCTGAACCTGTCTCTGCCTGTGTTGACTCCTAGCTTTGTGACAGCCCAGTGATGCTTCAGAGAATGCTGTATAAAGTGTGATCCAGCAATACTAGAAGATTGCATTGACTTAGAAAGCAAGGTAGAGCTAACTACAGAGAGAAAGTGTTTTAAAGGATGCACCCCAATCTTTGAACCATCATCACCTTGTCTCCTTCCTAGAGTTCTTCATGAGCATAATTATGGTTCTAAAGGACAAGGTACACAAGATGGATGTGTCCCCAAGAGGAGAAAATATTTTATACCCTGAATTAGGGACCCCACATCCTAGACCTGCCTCTCTCACATCCTGTGGAACTCTCACATGTTCATTAGTTCTGTGCTTCAGTTCCCCATGGGATAAGTGGACTCAAGTTCCACCTTGATATTTGCCAAGGGGTTGTTCTAAGTATATCTTTTCTTAGACCATCTCAAAATTTCTCAAGAAACTAAAAAGAATTTACAGGAGACTCCACTCCCTTCACCAAATTGCTAATAAGCCCAGCCTTGTGATCTCTGTAGCCCCCTCTGAACTTTTGTCCATTAAGGCTTTGAAGCTTAATATGAGACCCAAACACAATGATGGGAACAGGTACCTTCTAGATAAAGGGAATATTTACTGATGACACTCAAAGGAACGTAGCGACAGCTTTGTAATGTGTACTTCTTTATACATAGGGTGGTGAGAAGACTTGGTTGTTGTGACTGTATGTTTTTGGTGAGAAGACTGTCTTGAGTCAATGTGAAAGTTTGTCTAGATCAAGAAAGCTAACACTCAGGAATCCAGAGCTTTGTCACAACATGGGTCGCCCTGGACTTAAATGTGCTGTACATTCTGGCCTCTACCCTCTCTTGATTTTTCCTTTTGGATGTCTTCTTATGGGGAGGAGCTAAAGACTTTAAAAGGTTTATGGATTCTACAGCTAAAGAACCGTTTATATGAGGCTGTATTTTTAAAAAATTATTTGTACCATGTAAGGATATACAATATTACAAGGATGTTCATAATTGGGGTCCTCACATAGTGATGAAGCACCCATCTTCCACCAGATTTTGTCCATTTCCACCACCCACAACCCGGCACTCTCCTCAACCAAGCCCAGCCTGCCTAATGCAGGCACATTTTCTCCCTATTGCCCCTATTGCAGGCACATTTTCTTTCTCTGTCTCTGTTACTATAGTTCTCTCTCTTGTCTTATGCTTTGTGGCTTGTATGGGTATATACATTAACCCTATACATGTCATTGCCCCCTATGGCTTACTGTCTTTGAATGAGCTGCAAATTCAGCTCATCGAAAGCGAATGTGTTACTTTCCCTTACCTAGTGGGAAAGAGTAGGGACAGACACCACTTCTCTGTCAAAGAGCCTGGTTCCATAATTGCCAGATGAGTGGATAATCTAGCAGAGGAGAAAGGGCTGGAGAGATAGTACATGGGTTCCCAGAGCATTTTACAGTGCTGGAGGCTGGTTTCAGAGCTGAGGTCTCTTTCTCAATGTGATCCTTGAGCACAACTTCCAGTGATCTCACCCATGGGCTGCAGCGGATTAAGACTGAGCATAGCTAAATGGGGATGGCCCAAATCAATAAAACCAGAATTAAAATAATGACCCTAGATCCAAGAAGTGCCTCACGAATTTATAGATAAAACTCTCTACCATCTTGAATCAAAATTGTCTGCCTGTAAGATTGGTTCATCCATGAAGATTTAAGCAACTACCGAATCTTTGGGCATTAGGATCGCCTCACTTCTAATTTAGCTGCTATAAGTTAAGGACAGTCAGACCACGGTTTTCAGCCTTTGACACCTTCAGGCCAGCACCTGTCTGAGCTGTATTAATTTAATACTCAATTAAACAGCAATTTTTTTTTGTTTCTTTTTAATTTTGGATTCACACCCAGTGTGTTTAGGGATGCGTCAAATACTAAAGGGGGCTTCATGGCTGAGGATTGAATCCAGGTTGATCGCGTGCAAGACAACTACTCTACCACTGTAGTAGTGTCTCTCTACCCCAGCAAGAGATGTTTTCATGGAGTGGCAGGTTTTATGCTACAGACCTGTGTACTTGTCTGGAGTTTATAGTTAACTATCGCCGACCCAGACCATGCTTTGGTCATATTTCTCATAAAGAATTACTTCCTGGAAACTGTCCTTCCATATGGTTTGCTGAAGGAGAAGATAAAGGAGGAAACCAGCCAATGGAAGAAGACCAAGAAAGGAGTAAAAACACAGTGTCTGTGTATTTCCTGGAAATCCAATGTGGTGCTGGAGCTCAGCACTGTCTGAGAAAAATCACCACAAGTATCCAACTGGGAAAACTCCCAGCTTTGGTGCTTGGTGCAGCTTCCTCTCCCAGGTGGACCTGTAGTGTTCAGCTCTATGTGGGCTTGGAGCTCACTGTTGCTCAAATAATGTACCAAATCACATTCAATTGAGCCCTCTCTGAGGCTGAAGTACTCTGACCAGACCGCTCTCATCCCACATAGCCTGAGGATCACTTACACCTGATACTAGGGTTAAGATCATGACCCAACTTTTAAAGCTAATCTTAAGTTTTATATTTTTAAATTATTTCTGACTCCCACTGGTAGTTCTTTGCAGGGCTTGCTCACAGCTGGGTCTCAAGTCTGTTAGGTGGAGCCTGGATCACAGAAATGTTGAATCCAAAGCCTGGATTTAAAGCCATGTGTCTGATGGCGGCACTCTCTCACTTGCATCTATTGATTAGTGCACGGCTCAATTTTAATACCAGTTGAGAGCTTTCATGATGTAACATTTGGAGTACGAGCAATAGTACAGTGGGTAGAATTGTTTGCCTTGCGTGGTCAACTCAGGGTTCAATCCTGTCCCATATGGTGTCTCTGACCTTTATAAGGTAATTACTGAGAAGAAAATGGGGCCAATATAGGGCATACACTGGGTACATATTCAGTAGCCTGCATTAACTTTAAAAGATACAAACTGTATCTGAAATTACATAGTTGTTTTTTTGAAAATTATGTGCAATGCAATAAGCAATGGAAGGGAAAAAGAAGTATGCTTGCCCCCGGAAGGAGCGTGCATCAGAAAATATTTTGTTCTCGAGTGAAATTTGGTGAAATGAGAAAAGTCACACATTCTTTTCTTTTAATTATACTTTGCTGTTGTTGGGGCTTAAACATAAAGGTAACTGTTCTCATTTAGGTTCCTTTGCCTACAGTCACCCTGAGTGCCTTTCCTCAGTTTCTTATAATTAGAGTTAAGAAGTGGAGTCTTCTGGGAGGAGGCATTGAGTCTGGGGCCCATGAAAGTAGTATACCAATGTTTGGAGTGCCATAGTTGGAATATGCATCGAAAACACCAGTTAGCACTGGCGAATCACCGCACTTACTATCAATAATAAAAGTAAATAATTTTAAAAAAGACAGAGGGAGAGAGGAGGAGACGACAAGACTACTTACTGGACACAGCCTTTGGGGTTGACTTGCTTTCCCTTTCACCTACACTCTCACTCCCTCCCTCTCTCCTTCCCTCCCTCCTCCTTCCTCTCTCCTTCCTCCACCTCTCTCTCTCTCACTCTTCTTGTTAAATGCTCTCTCTTCCTAAAATATAATGTTATTGTTGATGTGCTGGACAATAGGATGGAGAGAGGGGAGAAAGAGAATCTGGATTGATTTTCTAAGCTGGCCTCAGGCTTTGTTTTAAAGTTTTACAGAAAACTTTCAAAATTTGGGAGATAAAACCCAGTTTCTGTTTGCTTTGAACATAGGTAATGCAAGCATTATTACATATCAAATGTGCGAGGATCTGTTGTCTTAGAAGAAGCATGGAATGACTGAATAGGAAGAATATTCAGTGGCAATGGAAACAACTCAGTCAGGAAGGACATTTATCTGCCTTAACCTGTGGAGAACAGCTTCATGGAGAGAGGGTAAGAGTCTGGTTTTCTGCCCATTATGATATGTTTGTATGCTGAGAGAGAGAGTGAGGTCACAACTGAGATGTACTCTTGTAAACCACCAGGAACCTCAGATATATTCCTGAGGGTGACTGTGAGGTTACACTGGAGAAGGAACATACAAAGAATATATGTTTGGGATGCGGAAAATGGTGGGAAACATCACCTGGGAAATAAATACATATTTTAATATGATGATACAGAGCAAAGGTTAAAAAGCTAAATAGATTCTACTGAGCAGTCTACACTACAGCTTATCAAGGCAAAATTGTTCTGAAGTTTCTGCTTTTTACCTCCCTCAGAGCCAAGAGAGAGAGAGCAAAGAGGGTTCTAGAGAGATCCATACTCCAAATTGCAAGGACCTTCATACAAAGACCAGTCTGTTTTTTTTGTTGCTAATTCTAGAAAGAGTCTTCAAAGCTTTGGTGGTGTCCGGGGAGTAGCAAAGAAAGCCAAGGTGAAGATTTGCCAACAAAACTTTTGACCCGGACCTCAGAGGCAGCCTTTGAGAATGGTGGGAAGACTCAGGAGGTTCCCTCCGCTGAAGGTCTACATTTGTTCATGTCAGTAGAAAAATTTACCTGGGTGTGTTTTATTTGGCTCTGAGTGAACTGCGGGGTTTCGTGTTTGGAGTTGTCTTGACCTCCTTACCAGGAAAACAAATCCCCCTACCGCCACTGTTGTGGTGACAGAGAAGGAAGGAGGGGCTGTAGCCAGGCTGGAGCAGCTGAGGTGGCGATTCCGCCAAGCCCCCAAGCAGCAGTGTGGTGAATTCAAGCCCAGGTACGAAAAGGAGATGATGCCTGTTACTCCTTGAAGTACAAGAAGGAAGTTTCAGGATGTGGGACCAGATGCTAGGAGGGGGTAAAAACTGGTGTCAGCACGCTGTCATCCCTGGATTCACAGAATCCGAGGTAGTATAGTGGAGAGGCGAGAGCGAGTCGAAACTCCTAGCAAGGAGAGCTTTGAGGCAGGTGATTGGCCACGGTGAGTTAGTGGCCTTTCTTGTGTTTCTTCAGGAGAGATCAATGAGCGTGACAAGAAGGAAAAGCTTCAGGACCGACTACAGGTTTTCATCATCCATATTTTATTCATCTGGATTTATTATTTATAAATTACCAGTAATTGCTTACAGGTATCCTCGGGGGCTCTCACCGGAAGAGCCTGGCCTGGAATGGAAACTGGTGAGTATTCGTCTGCCATTGCCTCAGATGGCAGCTCTGTAGTGCAGGGGTGACCTGTGTTACCGAGCCCTGTCTTGAGGATCTTGCACTCTATATTCAAAGCCTGGCTCTGCAGCACCAATCTACTCTATACCGGTCGGGAATCTTTTTGTTGATAAGGCTCCAAAGTACTGGCGTTCCAAGAATCCCTGGGGGCCCTTGGCGTAACTAACTGAACCAAGCGGTTTTCAATGCTGACAGCTCAGAGCTGCCATTTTGTCTACATTCTGCACAGTGCCGTAGATCGACTCACCCAAAGTCTGGTAGTAGCTAGAGGTTTAGCTTTGTGATTTTAATATTCAGTGCCAGGAGGAAATATGATTCAGGACTGAGACTGAGTGAATGAGAAACTGTAAATATATGAAGCTATAGTTTCATGATTGTGACCCTGACCCTTAGTTTTGTGGCACTGTATGCTCCAGTTCAGAGGCCAGGCACTGCAGAAGAAGAGGCCCATAAATTAGACATCAATGAGAGCCAAGAGATGGATTCTTGAGGTGAGCTTAAGGTCCTGGTATTGATGGCATAAATGATAAGCTTTTTAGAAGACATCTTTCTGGGTGAGGCCTCAGGGCGAAGTGTTATTAGGAGTAAATGGGGTAAAACATCTTTTCTCTAATATGTAGCCATGGAGACTGGTATTTTTTTTAAACTTAATCAAGAAGTTTGTAATCCAAAATGGGTCTCTGAATTCTTGATTAAGTAGCAATACTTCTCCCGAGGAACTATGTCAGAAAGAGAGAGAGAGAAAGAAGCGTGTTAGAGAATTTGAAAAATCTGTAAGTAACTGGAAAACCACTTCTCTCAGAAGAATATCAAAATAGTTTAAAGTCTGCATGCTGAAATAACAGAAGAGTTCCGGATCAAATCCTTCTGCCAGTGGTGTACTTAGTGAGTATAACGCTGGTCAAATCGCTTTGTTGGAATCTTTTGTTTAATATAAATATAAAAAGACTAATTCATGTCTCATGAAGTCATTACAATGATAATTAGTTTTTATAATTATATCAAAAATATCCTGGAAATACCATGAAAAAAATTGATGTAAAACCAGTAGCGTGATTGGATTGGTAGTGAATGAATGGGTACGGAATGGATGGAAGATGAATCGATATGGATCGGAAGGGTGGATGAATATGGATGGATGAGTATTGCATTGAAACAGATGGTGGGTGGTGGATGAGAGTTAGATGGATAAATAATGTCGAATTGGATGAATTTATGGGTGGTGGATGGATGCATGGATGGCTGGATATAAGGCTAGACCAAACGGTGGTAGATGGACCGATAGAATAAGAGTCTTGGATCTATATCTTGGCTGGGAAAGGAACCATCAATACCACTAATCCTGATGATTCCACTGCCATATCATCCACCATGAATTTCTCTCAGTGTTTTTCCAAACACATAAATACCTATAAACTTCCACTGTGCTTTCACCCAGCACATCCATTCCACACTATGATTGCTTACTCACTTTTTCTCTCTGCTTTGATTCCTGATTACCAGAAGGCCATACTCAAGTCCCTGAAACACAGTAAAATCATCAGAGTTTCCTTTCTCAATTGACTGGGTGAAACCAGGCTTATTAGAACCAGTAGCCACCATAAAGTCACCATGCAGCCTGTTAATGTCTCTTAACTCCTTTTTAAACGTCATCAGTTAATCCTCTGAACTCAGCATTGATTAAGGGGTGTGATTAATGGACCTTCAGAACCTGTAAGTGAGGGAGATGATTTAGACACTGATATGTGGGGTAGGTTCTGAAAGTCTTTTTGTAATGCCATCTTTACAAAGCTTGTTGATGCAGTACAGAGACTCACAGACATGGGGCAGAGCTGCTACGGCGAGCTCCTCCTGTGCCCAGCTTCTCATGAGGTGCCGGCGGGAGGGATGGCAGGTTCTAGCCTGGCCAGCCGCCACCCCAACATAGCTTCACAACAAGCCAGAGCGACCCCATTCCGCCCAGGGGCCTCCATTTTCCACATCGGACTCCCACTCATAGAGGCTGCGAGACCAGCTTATCACAGCCTGCTCATACAGATCCACCCTGCAGCAGTCTTTTTCCAATGGCCGGGCCATGCAGTCAGGGCTGCAGACATAGGTCCAAGGCTGCTACTGGCCCTCCTGTGCCCATGAGGCACCCAGGAGGACAGCGGTTCAGCAACAACACGCCACCCCAACAGAGCCTTTTGTAGTAAGGATTTTTGAATTCCTGAGCTGTGGCTTCATGTTCTTTTCTCCATTCTGTATGGTGGCCCAGGCAGTAGCCATATGCAATAGCTGCCATGAGTGCAGGTCAAGTTCCTAAGAGTAGATGCTCTTTCATGCTAAGAACTACATTGTGTCTGTAGATGCAGTTCAATGTAACCGCCTGAATATCTTTTCTGACATAAGCGAAGCATTGTCAAAGTGAGAGAAAGTGTATGTTCTGTGAAAAAAAATCCTGCAGGTTCATGTAGTTCTTGCAAGAGTCCTCCGTGTGCAGAGTTAGTATCGCGAACCCCGGGGCCACCATGGAGGAGAGAAAAGGAAGTGGGGCAGGGGCAGAGATTGGTACACACATTCAAGCATAGAACAAACTTCTTCAGCCGCTTCCCCTTCTGGATGCTTCTTAACTTTTTGTTCCTTTGACTCTATTTTTCCTCTACTTGTGCCAAAGCCTAGTGGACTGGGGGTCCATGTTCAGCTGAGCAATAACATACTTTAGAAGGCATGCTGATGTGTGCTGATGTCCTGCTAATGGTTCTGCCCATGACATCCTCCAGCCAAGCAGAGACAGAGTTGACATCTGGTCTGCAAGAGCATGAATATGAAGGAAGGCATGAATGGCTGGGATATGACCTTATCTGTAGGGCATAAGAAGGAAGGGGATACTATTAATAGGTTGGATTGCTCATTTCAGAACTGGTTATGGAGCCAGTTGCATAATAGTGACTCTAGGTGTATCTGGCAAGAGCAGGCCCAGATTTGGAATTCCTCTCATTCTTCTGAGGCACCATGGAGAATTCCTCCATTTTTTTCTGAGGTGTGGCAGATGCTTCCTTGATCCACGATCCCAGGTTTGAAAATTTTAGGAATTGCTTCCATAAGCATTGTCTAGTAAAATTTATGGTTGGAGTCATTTCCACTCTGTTCTGTACCTTGTTTTGTTTTCAGTTTGGGAATTCACACCCAATTGTACTCAGGGATTCCTCTTGTTCTGCTCCATGGTTTTACTCCTCTGGGGCTCAAGGGATCATATGTGGTATTACAAAAAACAGACTGGTCAGAAGTCACATGCAAGGGGTAAATGCCCGCCCCTGTACTCTCTGTTGCTCTTGTATTTGTAATCCCAGAAAAGGCCCCTAACCACGATCTCTACAATGACCCAGCTCCAAATCTGACAAACCAACAAGCATTGCAGTACTTAAAAGGAGTCAAGAATTACCAAATACCATGATGGAGTTAATTGCAGAGTCTTCTTACTTGGATTTACTGTTGTTGCAAGTCACTGAGAATGAAATCACTTCTCATGGGTTCTAGTTCAAAACAAAACTCATTCAGAAGAGATATTTCTAATGATGGCATAACAGAACAACTCTGACTGTGAGCCGAGGCCAGAACTGATTTGATCTTGTGGCAAAACAATGAACAAAGTGCCCTTTTTCTTCTGACCAGAACACATGGATGTTGGCGAGGTTTATTATTTATTCATTTGCACGTGATGTCTTTCCAAGGTATCACATATTTAAGTACATTACCAACACACATTTCAAGGCCCTTTTGTACATATCGGAGAAGATCGGCACCTCTGCTTTAGAAGGGAGGCACAAGGACATCCTCTTAATGTGAATGCTCTTGCAGAGTGTTTTTCTTGCACTTATCTTTTATTTTATTTTGTTTTGATCACATTGGAAGGCTGGCGATACACTCAGCTGTAATTGAAGATACTCCTGGCTCTGCTCAGGAATGAGCCCTGGATGTGCCTAAAGTGAGGGCTACTAAGCGGTGGGGTTGAAACAAGATGAGCCATTACTTCTTGTGTTTTTCCTCTGATCCTGTTTGTCTTTAAAATTTAAATAAAATTTGTTTTCTTTGTGATTGGTTTTTAACATTTTAAGAATATAGATTCCCACCTCTCTACGTGAGATCCCATTTCTGCTGGTTATGTAACTCTTCTACTGCCATCACATTCTATCCAAACTGACCTCTACCCATACCACCTACTCCCCAGTGCTATCTGCTCTATCGACCCATTGGCTACCAAGTTCATGAGTTAACTTGGTTACATGTTATTTTTTTTAAATTTCTTTTTGATATTTATATTCTACACATGAATAAAACTATCCATGTTGTCTTTTACTTTTTACTTACTACATAGAATAAAACAGTGATGTGTAACACTTTTTATTTTTACAGTACAAAGATAACACAATTAAAGTTCATATTTGGGTTTTGGTCATACAGTGTAGCAGACACCATCCACGCCCTGGTGCCCATCTACCACCACCAACGTCCCGGTTCCCTCCCTCCCCCAGCCTCTCCTCCATAGCCTGGGTTCTTTATTTCTTTCCATTTCTCTATCTTTCTCTTTTCCTTCCTACTCTCAGACTATGGATTACAGAACATACATTAAAGGGTTGTCATGTGTATCCTTTTGCCTCTATTTAATGCTCCAGTTCTAGGTTGGCATTAGTACCCCTCACTGACTAGCACAAACAGTGATGTCTTTCAATTCAAGTTCTGTACTACAACGAAAAGGGGACAGGTTAATGTAATTTTCAATGAGTAGTCTTCGCTTAGAATCCATTGAATACACAGCTTCTTTACCCAGTTATCTGCTCTGTGATCATTCTATGAAATTCCATCCTATATTTGGGCTAATGTAAAAACAATGCTATGAACTAGGCGTGCGAATATTCTTTTGAATCAGTGTTTTCATGAACCTTGGATAAGAATCTAGAGGTAGAATTTCTGAATAGCGCGGTATTTTCTTTTTGGGTATCTCTACATGCCCTATGTGCCAAAGAGACTGCACTGATTTGCATGCCATAGGAACCTGAGAGATAGCACAAATGGTTAAGGCACTCTCCTTCCTATAACTTGATCCAGGTTTGGTGCCGCATGCCTATAGTACCAGTACCTACAGGTATGACCTGTGGCACAAGTGAATGAAACCTGGTGTGCTGGGTGTGCCCCAAACAATAAACAAGCAGGCATGGTTTATAGTCCCATCAGCGGTGTGCAAGAACTGCTTTTTTCTCCATCCCTTACACTGCACCCTGCAATTTCAGTCTGCTGATAGAGGCTGTTCTCATTAGTTTTAATATTTTTTTCTCACTGTATATGGTTTTTACTTTGCAGTCCCAAATAATAAGTGATGTGAGGTCTTTTTTCAGTGTCAATGAGCTGCATCTCATGCCATTTCCATTGAAGAAGGTATACTCAGGTATTTTTGTTCAATTTTGTGTTGGATTGCTGTTTTATAGATGAATTGTGTGTAGGTTCTTTATATGTTTGGCTATTAACCCCTTGTCATACATGTGATGTGAAGATATATCTCCTTCCAGTAGGGCTTGTCTTCTTATTTTTTCATTCCTTTTTCCCCCTCTAAGATCTCTTTGGCTTAATTGAATCCTGTTAGTTAATTCCTGTTTTTTGTTTCCTTTTGCCTTTAGAACTGAGTCTCCAAATATATCTCTGAGTAAATATTATTAAGGCTGCTGCAGGTATTTCAGAGTGTCCAACTATTCATATGATACAGGGTAGTGTGCACACAAAAAGAGATCATTCCAATGTGGTACTTCTTATGAGCATGGCCAACAAGTGTTTTGAAGGCATGAAATAGAACACTGATTCTTCAGCTACTGGCTTCTGCCCCTGGCATGGCTGGTGACCAGGCAGTCATCACTTCCCTTCTTACCCCTCTGGCTCCATGAAGGCCTCCCAGCTTCTGTCAGAAATGTGTCCCCAGACTTTGAACTTGATCGAGGTGCTTGTTCTATCCCTGCAATCAGCTTGCTGGAAGGGGAGTGGAGGAGAAAGGGCATGGATGGGAGCCAGTTGGCTGGGATTGGCTGCAGACCAGCAATGCAGCTGATGCGTGGCAGATTCTGTGTGGATATACTCACTTGGGAGAATTGTCTCCAGGCTTGTTTTCCACCTATCATGAATCTGTTCACAGGGGATAAACCACAAGAGCCATATAGGCCTGGGCTTTAAAATGAGAGGAGGTGGGGGCAGCTCTTGAAGAACAATAGCAGAATTTCCCAAGTTGGGCAGATCCTTAGCCTTACCCTGAGCATTTTTAAAAATAGATTCTTTTAGATTTGGGACATGGCCAGGAGATTGCATATTTTTTTGAAGTCCCCTGAATTCCCATAATGAGAAATAAATGTGTCTGAGAAACTGTGCAGGTCCAGGGTTGGGTAGGGACATTGGAAGTACACAGAGAGAAGATGCTAAAATTAAAACAGAAGAGTGAAAACCAACAAGGTGAGTAAAGGAAGGAAGAGAAATCTTAGAAAGATCTTGAGGAAAGACTTTACTAGCTTGTTTTTTAATAACAGAAAGAAAGGCTGTTGAGCCTGGCACAGTCAGCCAGAGGATTAGGTGTTGACGCATGAATTTCAAAGGTGCTAGAAGAGCTTGCATGTGTCAAGTCATGGAGGCCAGAGCACAGGGGTGATGTGGTCTACGTGCATAGTCATGGTTTAAAGATCTTTTGTATACTGTTCCCGAAAAAATTAATACAAATGAATCCAGAACGTATTATAGTAGCCAAGCATGCTGATGAAATTCCTTAGCCTCCTCCTCTTACAGGCAGAAAAAAATCCTTGGAAGGGGACAGGCCAGAAGCAATGAAGGTGAACAAGGACACACACAGTAGGACAGTGGGGATTCAAGAAAAAAAAATATCAAGGAGACACACATTCTGAGCACCAGCGGCAAGCAAAAATTTAGGCCGTATGTCAAGAGGCACAAAAGGAAACCAGGAGTATGTTTTCTGTGTCTGTTAGAAAAACCGAAGCTTAATGGGAGGAATAAGGAATCTTTTTTTCCATTTTAGCCACCAAAATTACACTATATCCACTCCTGGGCCTCTGCATGCCTGTGGTTTTTGGTTCCTACAACATGCTTGGCTGCACTCTGTGTGCTCCTTTGCCAGAATTCACTTTACGGATTGAGACTTTTCCTAAGCATCTTTACTACAGAGGACTCTGGAGAGGAGTCAGCAATAGTCAGTAAGTCCACAGTGCTGAGAAGAAAAGACCTGCATGAGCTCTTCACGAGGACTTGTGTGTATCTGGGAATTATGGGAATGAGATTGTTCAGGGACTGTACTCATCATGAGTAACAGGAACTGGGATAGCCTGAGTTCCACATGCAGGAAAGGGGAGTTGAGAGATCAAATACTTTGATCTAGCTCTCCTGCTGATCATGGAGGATTTTCAGAGGAAAGTTGATTAGGAGTTGGGTTAGGGAAATAAATAGAAAGAAGAGGTGAACTTTTTCAGATCTCTGATCTTAGAGTAAGATGTTAGTTAAAATATCTACAGCGTTTTTTTAGGTGCATTTTCCCAGAATTATTATTAGGAGATCCCTTACTTTCTGGTGCCCATATCTGTGCCTCAGGGACCCTCAAATGAAAATGTCTCTACTTTCATCTATTGTTTCATGTCATAGAAAATTATTCACTCTTTCTTAAGACCCAATCCTTCAAAGTCTTCGATGAGCTTATGTCTTCTCTAGCCAATCATGTCAAACCATAGTACACAAGAAAAGCATCCGAAAGCATGGGCTCCGGGAAGTGGCGCAAAGTAAAACTTGGAAAGCGTTCTTGATATTGACTCTAGAATAAACTGCTGCTGATACTGGATCGCTTTCTCAGTCACAATTGAACCTAATTTAAGACTTGTATTTAGGGGACTGGGTACGTTAGTACAGTAGGGAACTTGTCTTTTGTGAGCCAACTCTTGGTTTAATCCTCTAAATCTCATAGGGTCCCCCTAAGCAATGTCGGGAGTAAGTCCTGAGTGCAGATTCAGGGATTAAGCCCTAGATATTTCAGTTTGGCCAAACAAATAAACATAAACAAACAAAGCAGCATTAACAGTAGTAACAAATCCTTTTTATTAGGGCTGAGAATGGTACAGACCAGGCCAGATTACTTGCCTTTACATGCAGCGGCCAGTTTGATCTCAGCTGTCATGTAGTAGCCCTGAACACTATAGGAACCAATTCTCAATGAGTTGGGAGCATTCCAGGCCTTTCCCTCAGGTACATCAGAGATTTTTTTGAAAAAGATTTATATTGTTTTCGTCTAGCCAATTTTTAAGGCACGAATCTGATCACATTCTTTCGCTGTGGCACCTTCTGGGTCATGGGTTAATCAGTCTTGCTTTGTGAAGAATTTTAACTGATAGGTCCTTTGATTTCTCAAAGTAACTCCCATCCAACTATTCATCCTGTCACTGTCCTTCCATGATTGTTCCATGATTTGCTCAGGCGGGCCCCAATAACAACTCTCTATATCATCTGTCCCCGTGCTGAGTGAAGCCAAGGGCATCTACTTGCTCCAAGGAACATCAAGAGCAACAAATCATTCTATGGAATATGGGGGTCTATATTATTTACTGGTATTTGCCTCTCGATACAACACAGGAGGAGTAGCTTGCCAGGCTCTGACGTGAAGATAGCTTGCCTCTTGCAGTCTTCTCTAAGTCCAGCATTGCTAATGGTGAACGACCGTTTTGCGGCCGGGCGGGAAGGCCCGGACTAATGATAGGCTGTGATCTATGGGTGGAGTTCTGATGAGAGAAGTCCAGATGTGGGAAATGGAGGCCACCCTCATGGAGTGGGGCGTCGTCCCAAAGCTTCATTGCAAAGAGCTACACTGGAGAAGCAGCGGGCCAGGTGAAATATATCTACCGGGCTCCTTGGCGGCTGGGCACAGGGAGGAGCCCAAGTAGCAGCTCTGCCTATGTCCTGTCTCTGGATCAGCATCCAACTACTACCATCCCTAATCATTCCCAGTTCTCTGCATTACTGAGGGTTTGATTTTTAATTACCTCCAATTGACGGAGCCTGAGTGACTGTAATGATTGGATCCTTTGTCTCGGGAATAGGGATAAAGAACTGTCACTCTCACAAGCCACCATGGCATTGGCCAGGTGGCTGGTTCATAAGTATCAGGAATTTTTATTTGAATTGAATAACATCATGGACATAATGTAAAGCTCATTACCCACTATAGGGTGTGCTGAAGATTTATCACGGGTGCGCGCTTATAAGGCAGTTGATGGGGATACAATTTTCAGTACCGCGCGCATATGAAAGTTCAGTCCTGAACACGAGTGCCAGGAATGGCTCTGAGTGTAAACACATGGAACCAGTCAAAGCCCCACAACACAAATTGGTTTCATCTCTCCTCTGTGATTTTGGGGTCACTCTGGTTGGCAGTGCTCAGGACAATTCCAGGATCTCAATGCTGCAGGAACCACTGTATTACTGAAGACTAAACCTGGGAACCATGTGCATTTTTTGAGAGGACTAAACCTCTCGGCCTACTGCGACATGCCTAAGCCTGTTGATTACTCTTCTTATTTATAAAGTAATATAAAAATTAAGCAGGAAACATCTTAGCATTTGTCATAGCCTCAGTCCCATTACCAAGCAATTTAAAAGTAGACTCACTTTACTATTTACTGTTTTGCAGGTGAGCTGACCAACAACTTCAAAGAGAAAGAAATGGTTTAAAGAGTAGCAGATTCCAGAATGTGAACCTCCCTGAAAAAAAAAACCAACTGTGTCAGCTACAACACTTGAAACTTGTTAGAAATGCCAATACCAACCTCCTGCAGGAATAGAGTCAGTCTCTCGGAGAGGCTAGTACATCAGTTTTGGCATGTCACCGAAACTTTGACTCATGTTGGGATCTGAGAAGAGTAAAGTCCTTGAAGATCTGAAAGGAAATGAATAGAGATGACTATCAACTGGCAAAGAGAAGGGATATCTCCCAAATGATAGGGAAAAGATGGACAAGTGAGTATAAGGGGCAGTGACTTGGCAACACCTCCTGCCTAAAACCCCACTTGTGCAAACATTCTAACTTCATGTTTTCCAGGCCCTCTGCATGAAACCACAAAGGTACGACTTGATGTGAGCACTTGCAACATATGGCTGTTTCTCTGTGAATTCTTTGCTCCTCCGTTTCATCTGGGCTTCAATTCTCCTGTAATTGCAAGTCAAATGTCTCCCGTCTTTGAAGTTAGACCATATTTTCTTTATACAAATCTATTCACTCTGCTCATCAATGTTCCCATGACATATATTAGATCATATATGTAATTTCACTCAGTCTTCTGGTTTCTTCTACTTATTAGGTTATTCCTTAAGGTCAGATAAGACAAACTTCTCTACCCATCTCTCCCCAGTGTTTCTGCATGTGTGGAACCGAAATACTTCCCATGTTGTGGTCTTCACTGAATCATTTCTTATATGAAACAGGCGCATAAGGCGAACACTTGGAACTATAGGGAGATGATAAAAGTTTAGTACAAACCTGCAAAATAAACCACTATATTGCGTGAAATTACCGACGTTTTGGTTTTTCGAAATTATCACTACCATCACTTGTCTCTTCCCATTGTTGTCATCTCGATTTGCTCGAGAGGTGGACACCAATGTAACATAACCACTCGTCCTGTCACGCTGCTGGTGTGGCCGGGGGTGCTGCTCACTCCGGAACATGAAGAGCCATTCTATTCAGGTGTCATGAAATGAGTTCTATAATTGTTACTTTATGTTGGATTTTGCAGCATATAATATCAAATATGGCCTACTTGGTGCTGCCAGTCTCTGCTGTGTGCAGATGGGATACTCTTGTAGTAGCCTCTCATCTTGTGTCATATATTCTTGATGAACATGGCTTGTGGCTGTGCAAAATGGGGAAAGATCAAAGCTCTTCTGCTATGATTGGAGCTCTGATGAGCCATAGAGTCCGGATGTTGAAAATGGCAGACCTCATGGATATTGGGAGTTCCTCTGGTTTTCATACATGAGGCTCTGCTGGTGTGGCGGGTGGGGCTAGAACTTCAGCTGTGCTCCTCTGGCGCCTCATGATCAACTGGGCACAGGGAGGCTTGGTAGTAGCTCTACCCACTGTGTCTCCTGAGTCTCTGGATCAGGCATACTGGCTTGAAATAGATGGCTGAGGTGGGACTCTGACCAAACAGGACTGTATTCTTCTGCTGGGGTGGAGTTCTGTTGAGCTGTGGAGTCGGGACTATTATCTGTGAGCCTGCAGGCGCGGGTTCCTCTGGCTTCTTGCAGCGAGGTTTCTGTTGGGATGGCAGGCCAGGGCTAGAATTTCTACCTACCAGCCTGGAAACCTCATGATCAGCTGGAATTTTTCAGTACTGGGTTTTTCAGTATATAAAGAGATTTTTGAATTAAGCCCTCACACTGCAGAGCTGCTAAGTATACTGCAATGGCACATTATGGCTAAAACGAGTGCATACATTGAGTAAATATTAGGAACAGGGACAGGGCACATTATGTGGGAAAGAATTGGTGCCAATAAATTATTTTGGGACAGAACAACCACAAACCTTCAATTTGGTGTAAAAATGTAGTGTCTGTTAACGCCATAAAATTAAGATTGTTAAGGTAGAGGTATTCTTCAATAACAACCAGTGGTAGAGTGGATCCTGGAACGGAACTATCATTCATTGTTGTTGGTACGGAATATCAGCTGAATTAGCGCTTTTTGTAAAACAATATGGACATTAAAAATAAAACTAGAAATGTAACTCTATACTTAGACCCAACAATGCACTTCTGAGGCCCTTGCAAGGAGCCCTAAAACACACAGCATAAATGCCATCTGCCGCCTTCTAGTTCATTATAAGCATTATTCACAATAACAGATGTTGGGCAGTAATAGCCAGAGCTGGGAAGCAACTTGTTCCTAGAACAGACAGGATAAAGAAACTCGGAAGGTACATCCACACAATGGAGTACCACACAGCTGTTAGGAAAATGAAGTAGTAAAATTTGCTTATAAGGTGGATGGACAATGGTATGCTAGTGAGTGAGATGTGTCAGGAGAGGAAGGCATAGAATGATTAAACTCATTTGTGGAAGATTAAAAAGCAGTATGAAAGTATAATTCATGGACTATAGAAATGAGGTCAAGAAAAGGACTGGCACATGATTGGAAGCTCACACAAATGGAGGAAGTTAAAACGGTGAAGACCTCTATGGCGATGACAATTAGATATCCTCTGAAGGACCAATAACATAATTGAATGATAAAAAGAAGGTAGAAAGATATGCATAACTAACCTTATGGTACTATTGCCACAAGCCATAGTGACCAAAGGAGAGAGGCAGGGTTGTCTGCTGTAGAGGCAGAGCTAGAAGTGGCATGGAAAGAAGAAATTGAGGGACATTGATGGTGGAAAAATGTGCACTGGTAGAAGGGTGAATGTTGGAACGAAGCTAGCTGAGTAAAACTACTGTAAATACAATGCTCACCCCAAATAGAAGCACCTACTAAAATGTACTTCGTAGCTTTGTGCATCATCATAACCTAGGTAATTGTCTGGAAGAGCCTCTGCTGGAGGAGTAGTAGAAAATCTTGCTCTTAGCATCACCAAGCATAAAACGTAGCTCAACTATGAAAAAAAACTAAAGTTCTGAGAGTGGAACATGTGGTAGCGGAGGAATCTCTAATCGCACGTTTTTTTGGCGATGAAGTCAGACTCATGTGATCCCTAAAATACATGGAACTGTACCTTTTAAATAATACGGATGACCATTTCTACATGACTTTTTAGAAAATCAAATGAAAGGGTTGGAGGTAGGAAGAAGAACCATGGAGCAAAAAAAGGTGTTTTTGCCAGGAGCTGAGAATAGGTGGAGAAAACAGCAACTATAATTTGGGGTTACCTCGAAGTGATGGGATATTCTCTAGATCTTATGGTAATTTTGTCATGTTTTCACATATCTTAATCAGAACTACACACTAATAAACATGCATTTATACATTTCAATCTATTAAACTTTATTATTAAGTAACAACTTTCTACTCACTTGAATGATAAACTACTTTCAAAACTTAATTTTCAGGAGCTGGGTAGATGAGTACAATTGGTGGGCATTTGCCTTGCATGAGCCAACCTGGGTTTTGATCCTGGCATCCCATATGGTTCCCCAGCACAGCCACGAGTAATTCCTGAGTGCAGAGCCAAAGTGTATTAACCCTGAGCATCATCAGATGGAAAGTCAACAAAAAAATTCCCAAATTTACTCTACTATGAAAGGTTTTTGTTTATTTATTTATTTATTACAATGTTATTAGGGATCAATCCCAGATCTGCATGTCAGGTAGGGACTTTACGAGTCAGTCTACTGTCAGATATCTTAGTTATGCACAAAGCCCCTCATGCTGTGTTCAGCAGTTTCTGTTCAGCCTTCAGGGCACTTCTGCTTGGATCCTTTTGTGAATGTCACACTCAGCTATTTTGCTGGTAGAATTTGATATATGGGAACCACCTGGAACAGACCAAGGGCCCAAGTCAGACGGATTGTTCCCTAGACAACATCGTCACAGGAGGCATTAAGTAGATGCTTCCTAATCATCTGCCTTTTGCCAGAACAATTAAGCTATGAATTGTGACCCCTTTAGTGTGATGGCTTATGGTGGAACAAAAACTCCCTGAAGGAGCTTTTCACTTTATGTCTACAACACAGCATGTGCTGCGTCTTCCAGTTTTTTCCTAGTTTTTTAGCCTTTGTTGGTTTAGGGTCTCTATTGATTTACGATGTCTTTAATGACAGTCACTTGTATATAAATGATGATTCCAACATCTGAAACCATTTCCCTCCCCCAAAGGTTCAGGAGCCACTTTTCCTTCAACCACTTACCACTACCTGAAAACTCAGTTTAGCAACGATTGAACTCTCCCATTCTGTTTAGCAACGGCCCTTTGTTTGTGTATCTTTGGCGTCATAAGAGTGAGACTAAAATTGAAGTAGTGAAAGTAGATGAGATATATTAACACTTTGATGTCTGTATTTTTGACTATAATATACAAAAAGAGAGAGAGAGAGAAAGAGAGAGAAGTGCCTGTCATAAGAGACAGATGGGGTGGAGTGGAGGTGAGGTGTAACGAGGGAGGAAAATAGGAACATTGATGATGAGAAATGTGTGCTGGTGAGGGATGGGTGTTGGAACACTGTATGACTGAAACCGAATCATGAACCTAATCATAAAAGGACTTTTTATCTTCCAACTATCTTGGTGGTCCACTGCCTGTGGGCACTTTGTTTCTCAGTTCTACCAAGACTGGCGCCCACCTGGATTCTATGGCTATGTAGAACAGAGTATCTCTGGTTTCCGTTGTCATAAGTGAAGGTGCTTCTCATCTATGGCTCAGTTTTTATGGTCATTAAGTAGGAACTACTCAGTCCTTTACCAAGACATGCAGTATACGAAAAGATCCAGCATTTCTTTCCTCTATAACAGCCTCCCTAAGATCTGTCACAAATGAGGGTGCTAGTTCCGAAACGGATAGCATGTGGGCATCTCATTATCTGTCTCTTCTCAACTGTCAGAAGCCCCAGAACACTGACCATAATTTACTTTCATTCTTCTCCCATTCATTGCTTCCAAGGTCTAGCCAGAAGGTGCATAAAGATTTTTTTGAATAGTTGAAAAAATTTTAACATACCCAGTAACTTGGTATGAGATGTAGATGACAAACGACTCTACCGATAAATTTGCTGAGTAAGTTGACGCAATCTTTTTGAAAAAAAGACAATCAAGGTTATAGTCTTATTATACACTAATATGCAAAACCAAAATCCCTAGCTGTAAATTAATATTTAGTATTTTTTAAACTTTAGAAAAATTTAAAAAAATTATTAAGAATTAAAAAATCTTTTAAACCAAGATAATCCACCTACAGTACAAGCTTTCAAAGACTAGATGGCACTGTTGTTGCTAGAGCCAAGTGAGGTACGTTCAGATCTGGTGAAGAGCAGAGAAGAGAAAATAGGGCAGGGGGTCCTGGAACATTCCCTGGAGGAGTTTGAATCAGTGGAGTGGTAGAAACTCGGAGGACTTTGTCTCTTCCTTTACTGTTTTCACATATCTTTGCAAACAATAGGCATTTTTTCACAAATTCCTGTGTGAATTCTAATTTTAGAGAATGAGAAAACCCAAAGAAGGTCTTTGACCAAAATTAAGGGATGTGGTTGATGGGGCAAGGTGGAATTCTCAGCCAAATTGGCTGCAAGACATTAGCTTTTTTCTCGATCCTCGGGAAATGCCTGCATTTGTGACCCGAGGTAAATGCAGTCATTTTATAGGAAACGTGAATACCACCTACAGTTCAATAAAATATGTAGGTAGGGTCTAGAGAGATAGTATTGCAGGTGGGGCATTTGCCTTGCACGGTCAACCCAGTTCAATCCCAGGATCACATATAAAGTCCCTCCCTCAAGCCCCACCAAGAGATATTCCTGAGTTCAGAACCAGATTTAAAATACTGTGGGTAATTGATATGCATTTGAGGGTCAAAGGTAAGTGATTTTTTTTGGAGGGAGTCTTCCAAATTAAGTTGAGAATCCCGGGTGTACATTGCAATTGTCAGCCATCAGGTTAGCAGTTCAACACAAGAGTCTGGGCATGTGATGCAGCTTGAGTCTTGTGGTTCTGGGGATACCTAAGCCACCTTGGCAGTGCTTGGGGTCTTCCCAAGACTGCACTCAGCAATGCTTGCGGGACCATGTGGTAATGGGCATTGAACCTGGGTCAGGCACATGCGGTGAATGCCTTCAGCCCTGTAATATCTCCCAGCACCTGGTTGTGTTTCATGGAAATCATTTCTAGGATGCTGCCCCATGGTGGGGGAACACGTGGGCATTTTTTCCATCACTTAAACATGTTCACATGTTCTCATTTAAGCAAAACAAACACATAAAACCGTCCTGGACAGTTGGCAGCACGAAGTGTCCTGACTGAGCCTGTTTCACAGATGAATATGAGAGGTCAGAAATGTTTAAAGACATGTACAAGATCATACAAGTGATAGCCAGAACTTTAGCCCAGTATGAGTTGGCATCAAATCTGGTCTTCGTTTTGCTTCTCAGGCTAGGTCATTTATCTTGAAAACAAAACGAGAACTGTGATTGTTGTGTATACCAGTTTAGAGAAGCTTTAGGGACAATCCAGACTAAAGAAAATACCTGTACAGAATGTTGAATGCATATATGCAAATGTATGCAAATAGAGGGACACTTTTTATCCGTTGTTTGTGTCCTCTTAATAGTCTCTCTGCCTTTCTGTTTCTCCCCAGGATGACGATGAGGATAAGCTCACCTGGAAAGATCGTTTCCCAGGCTACTGATGAACTTTGCCTCCATCTTGTTCATGGTAATTTCCCTTGGGGTGGGGTCACTTAAACCTTAGATACATGTGCACAGATCTCGTTTGATTTGAATGCTTTGTGATTGCATGTGATTATACAATGGAATTGTTGAGAAGCTAGTAAAAAGCAGAGCAGAAATGTAAAGGGAAGGGTAGGATCCAATCTTATAAAGGCCATGACTGTTCTTCCTCTGCAAAGAAGAAGGCAAGATTCCTTAAATAGAAAGTCTGATATGGAGATCAATGCTCTTCACCAACTGCAGAATGGTGTGTGTGGGGTAGTATGGGGGTAGTGAGGGCAGGTGGTCTTTCCTCCCCAACAGAAGGTAGAAGGGGCTCTGACTTCCAAGATTTGATCAAACAGATATTTAAATTGAAAGTTAAAGTGAAGAGACAGGGGTTGGAACAAGATATGACATAACCCAATCACGAACAACTTTGTAACTGTGTATCTCCTATGATTCAATTAAAAACAAAATAAAACAAAATTTAAAAAAGTTGAAATTTTTAGGTATAGCACATTTTACACTAAGACAGAATAGCACTTTAGAAGAAGTTAAGGATTCAGGCAGCTAGCTTGGACTATGGACTGGCTCTCTCAGATATTAGAATAAAACAGAAGTATGAAAGCCATAGGAGATGGAGATTGGGCTCTGTATGCTGATTGGTTTGTTTTCCTGTAATCTCTGTGTTTTTCTCTGTTTTCTTCTATAAAACTTGATAGGGCCTTTGGAAAGACACAATGAGTGTCCACTGGATTAGAGTAGATTGGGAGGGGAATTATGAATCCTATTGGAAGTAGGTCAATAAAATGGGAGTTATTCTGGAGATAGGCAAGAAAATACCTGACATAAGAAGACCTCAGGAAAGGAGCTGTGGCATGGGGTAGAGATTGATCTAAAAATTGGGACAGAAATTTTATGAATTTTGTAAAGTCAACTGTGACTTCAGCCTTAGGTTACTACTGCCATTAAGATCCTTTGGAACTTCTGCTCCAGGGATTGGCAGCTGGCAGAGGGAGAGAAAGCGAGAATCCAGCAAAAATTTCAAAAGACTTTATTTTTTTTTTAAATTTTTTTATTATACCACCGTGAAACACACAACTACAAAGGTGTTCTATAATTGGTTCTTGGTAATACAGTATTCCAGCACCCATCCCTCCACCAGTGCCCCATTTCCACCACCAATGTACCCCTCCCCTCCCGTCCCCCCACCCGCCTTAATAGCAGGTACCCCAGTTTCTCTCTTTCTCTCTCTCTATCTCTCTCTCTCTGTCTCTGCATCTCTCTCCTCTTATTTTACACATTATGGCTAGCCCTGCAGATATTTAGAGTTTATCACTTAAGTCTCTTTGTGTATATTCAGTGGTGAGTTTTAATCTGCCATTACCATTTCCCATATTTAGTAAAACACTGGTATCTATATCCTATTAATGAATGCAGTCATTCTATATCTGTCCTTTTCCTGGCTAATTTCACTCAGCATGATAGACTCCATGTCCATCCATTTGCAGGTAAATTTCATAATTTCATCCTTTCTGACAGCCGCATAGTATTCCATAGTGTAGATGAACCACAGTTTCTTTAGCCAGTCCTCTGTTCTCGGGCATTTAGGTTGTTTCCAGATTCTAGCTATAGTGAATAGCGCAGAGATGAATAAAGAAGTACAGATAGTGTTTCTGCTATGTGTTTTTCGGTCTCTAGGGTATATTCCCAGGAGTGCTATTGCTGGATCAAATGGGAGATCAATATCTAGCTTTTGGAGGAATGCCCATATTGTTTTCCAAAAGGGCTGGACCAGTCAGCACTCCCACCAGCAGTGGATGAGAGTCCCTTTTCCCCACATCCACGCCAGCACCGACTTTACTCACACTTGTTCTGGCACACAATCCAACTCTAGGAAAACCCCAGACTTTAGGTTCCTGGCTGGCCTCGGCCATGTGTAGGTTTAGGAATCCTAGGCCAAGATGGCCACTACCATGTGTTAAGGCCCAACAGGGAAAAGAAGGAAGAGGAGGAGAGGAAGGAAAGACAAAAGAGCAAAATGGTGAAAAGACTACAGTTTTTATAACTTTTCAATTCAGACTGCCCACACCAATGGAAAGCAGTTAGGGTCAATCCCCTCAAGTAACTTTTCCCAGGACCTCACCTAGCCCCATTGAAATGTTAATGTTGCCCAGCCAAGGCTGCAGGTCCTGGCAGAGGGAGGGGCATCTGGGATGAACTGTATCTCAGAGTACAAAGGCATGCATCTGTACCAATGGATATTCTACAGCCAGGTATATATTTCTCCCAAGCCTCACAAGATTCTTGTCTTTACTCATAGTTGTTTTGCATATTAGCTTTTTGTCTTTACTACATAGTTGTTTTGTATATTAGCCTTTAGACTTATTAGAGAGCCACATATGCTTGCTTGAGGGCAAACAGCATTTGTCTCTGGTCCAATTACTTAGAGATCCAATGTGGCCAGGTCAATATACTGGTAAGATCTATCTAGCCCCATGATGATTGTAGTAGCATGAGAGAAAATATTTATATCAGCTAACATAGAATACATGGTAAGATATACTGACACATATCAAACTGTTTTCTTGCCCCTTATCTAGAAAGGGACTGGGGTGGCACCACCATCATGACAGGCCTTGGGCTATGAGAGTTCTGCTGTGACGGCAGGGAAGGAGTAAGGCATGGGCTGCACAGGCGGAGGGTTCGGCTGAGGGACTTGGGTCTGCGGTGGTGTCGATGCCTGCATCGTGCTTGGGACCACAGAGGCGCCTAGGTTTTGCTGTCCCTGCTTCTTTCCTCCCGCATCCTCATCCTTTTGTCTGCAACTATCATGATATCAATTTCTTCTGTGGGTAATCCATTGATTTTTTGCAAGAAGAGCTTTTCCAGGGCTTCTGCCATTAAGACTATGTCATCTCCAGGCTTGTTATAGATATAACAATTGTAAACATCGTGTTGAAGTCCTTGATACATTCCTGAGCATTCCAGTAATAGTTGTTTTCTAAGCACTTCTTTATTGTTCCCATGTCCATTGACTGCTTGATGATTTTGTAGTAATCAGGGAGGTTCAGTTTGACGGCATCCACAGGCTGCTGGAAAGGCCAGGCAAACTGGTGTCTCCATAGCATCTTGAGCACCATGCGGAGCCAGTACTGGAGCTGGTTGGTCTGCTTCTTGGGTTTGTTGGGGTTGGAGGTCTCCGAGGTGGGGGTTGGTGCTGGTGGCATTGACTGGCTGGGCTGGGCCTGAGCCTGGGTTGTGGACATCTGGATAATCTCAGTCCATCCCCATCACTGGCAGATTTCTCAATCTTGTGCCAGGACCGCCTCCCCAGACATGCTACCAATCCCATCACATTCTTCACCAGGACAAAAACCTTAGACACATGTACACTCACAGAGGGACTCACAGACATGGGGCAGAGCTGCTACTGGTTCTCCCTGTGCCCAGCCACTCATGAGGTGCCCGGGAGGGATGGCGGGTTCTAGCCCTGGCCCGCCACCCCAGCAGAGCCTGCTAACAAACCAGACGACCTCCCACTCCATGAGGGCCTCCATTTTCCACATCCAGACTTTACCCATCACGAACTCCACCCAGCAGACCAGCCTATCACAGCCCGGCTGGCGTGGCTGCAAGCGCCTACGCGGTTCATCAATAAATGCTGGATTTAGAGATGACTACAAGAGTATGCTACCCTGATAGCAGAGCCTGGCAAGCTACCCGGGTCGTATTTGATATGCCAAATACCAGTAACATTTTAGACCTCATTCCCATGACCTGATGGAATGGTTTGAGGCTTTTTATGTTCCTGGAGCAAGCAGATGCTCCTTGGGCTCTACTAGCATGAGACAGGTCATATGGAAATGTTACTGGTGCCCACTTGAGCCAATCGATGATGAACAGGAAGACAGTGATACAGTGATACAGTGATATCTAGAAAGTGGCCTGCAGGAAGTAACTCCAGCCAAGATACAGAGGCTATGGGCAACAGTGTACTGCAACAGGTACACACCTAGTATACACCTGATCCAGATTTGATTCCCAGCACCACATGGTTCCCCAGGCCTTGTCAGGTGCAGCCATGAACACTCCCAACACTGCTAGGGGAGGTTTAGGCATCCCTGGCACTGCAGGGCTTGATCACCACAGCATCCTTTGGCACTTACATTGAGCCATCCGTTTGGCTGGCCAAGAATCTCTGAGTTGAGTCCCAAGGCCTCCTGAGCATCCCTTCTGAAGCAAGCCTCTCCCCAAAGGATTTCCGTCATGACCTTTGTAGACATGAACTATGTCCTGGCTCCAGAAATTTGAGAATTGAGACAAGCATCAATACTATCTAACTGAACTCCTCCTTCACATTTGCAGTGTGGTGGGTGCCTTACCAAAACGTAGATGTGTGTTCATCTGTTCTCACTTCATTGCTCAGAAAGAGCGAGGCATGTAGAACTTATTCAAGAGTGTGTTGTGAATTGCAGTGCTTATGCACTCATGAGACTGAGTTTGGTTTAACACCACATGGCCTCCCACAAATGCTTGTTGTTGTTAAAGAGTTTGCTTAACCATTCTAGGAATATTTAAGGGACAAATCATATCCATGGTCCTATTCTTTATTTATTTATTTTTTGGTTTTTGGGTCACATCTGGTGATGCTCAGGGGTTATTCCTGGCTCTTAACTCAGGAATTACTCCTGGTGGTGCTCAGGGAACCATATGGGGGACTGGAGATTGAACCCAGGTCAACCACGCAAGGCAAATGCCCTCCCTGCTGTGCTATAGCTCGAACCCTCCATAGTCCTATTCTTAATACTGGGCACAGGACAGAAAATAGAACAAAATGCTTTATATAAACGTTTTTATATAACTCTTTTTAAAGAGTTTATAGATAGGGTGTTGAAGATGGGGGAGCATTGGACATCAGTAAATATATATTGCATGCTCAAGACATGCTTAAGGATTTGATTCCTGTACTGAAATGGCTTACAATTAAAAATTTATACACCCATATATACAAAAATAGTTCATCTACAGTAGTTAAGATATTGGTAGTACCTCACGTTGTTAAAAAGAATAGAAATATTGAGTATATGTAGTTGC
>JAJIBD010031329.1:0-17692 GCA_021461705.1 Cryptotis parvus
GGCCCTCAGCGTTCCTGCCGGGACCCGGCAGGGCCGCCCTGGGGAGCGTGGCGGAGCGGGACGGCCGAGCACTTCGCTCTGATGAAATCAGGGTGGCGGTGCCCCCGGCCTCCCCTGCGGCGCTGGAGCGGCGGGGCGGGGGTGGCACGGCCTGAGGACGGTGTGTTTGGGTCCCCAGGACCAAATGGAAGCGACAGACGGCCGTGGGGCTGGAGCTTCTGGCGGAGGCGGGCAACTACTCGGCGCTGCAGCGGGTGTTCCCGTCGCCTTACTTCTACCCGCAGAGCCTCGTCTCCAGCCTGGACCCCGGCGCCGCGCTCTACCTGGCCGCGGGCCCAGCGCGCCGCCGCCCGCCCTGCAGCGGCCCCTCGTGCCCCGCATCCTCATCCACGGACTCCAGGGCGCGGGCGAGCCGCCCCCGCCGCCGCTGCCCCGCTGGCCGGCGTCCTCCGCGCGCCGCGCAGCCCGGTGAAGCGCCCGCCGGGGGAGCCGCGGCCCCCCCTCTCCCGAGGGCCAAAGCCAGCTCTGCCGAGGCCGGAGCTGGCGGCCAGCGGCTCACGCGCCCCCCCCTGTACATACAGACCCTCGTGGGCGCCCGCCTCCGGCCGCACACGCAGACCCCGCCGGGCAGGGCCGGGCCGCGCTGTACATACCGTGTGCAAAGTGTATATGAAGTTATTTATTCGTGTCCGTGACTCAGTGACACCGATGTCCCCGGCCCGCGAGGCAGGAGGGGGCCCAAGGCCTTCCCACCCGCCCGGACCTCCGCCTGCGGGGGCGGCCATCCCGGGACCTCTCTCTTTTATAACTGTCGAAATAAACTTCTTACAAATGACCAGGCGCGGGTCCGCTCTCCCAGTCGCTCGGGTCCTGAACCCCTTTTTCCCGCTGGGGGCCGTTCTCTGCGCCCCAGGAGGCGCGTTCGGCGCAGCGGGGCGGACGGAGACCCCGCCGGCCGCGCGCGGCTGCTCGCGCTCCTCCACCTGGCCCCGCGGCCAGGGCTGGGCGGGGGTCAGCGCCAGGCTCACTCGGGTGCGGCCTGCGTTGCAGGTGCTCGGGCTGAGCCGCCTCAGCTGGCCGCAGCGAGGGCGCCGGCAGCTGGTGACCAGCCCGCGGGGCGCGGGGCCGACAGATGGGCCCCAGGCCTCTCTCGCCCCCTCCCTAGCCCCCTCCGCCCGCACCCCGGCTGCAGGCGCGGGCGCTCGGCGGCGGCTCGGGACTGCGCAGGAAGCCGACGCCTCACGGTAACGCCGAGTCCAGCGTCGGGGTCCCCGCTCGCGGGGGTTGGGGAGTGGAGGGGCGAGCCCGAGTTCACGTTCAAAGGGCCAAGGCCACCTCCAGAGGCTCTCAGATCCCCCAGGGCCCCAGGGACCGTCTGGGGCCGGCGTGCCCAGCTCCTTTCCAGCTGGGTGGCAGGTCGGCCCAGGGAGAGGTGGGCTGGGGCCGCGCTCTGGGGAGGGTATTATTCTAATTTCGCCAAATGCGGCTGATTAAGTCAAGGCAGCCCGGCTCGGGAGTTCTTTTGCATGTGAATGGGGGCTGGTAAATCCTCAACTCGGGCTGGTGGGGGCCAGGGGGACGGTCCCCCAGCTCCAGGTTAATGAAGTGGGAAAAGAAGTCGCTGCTAGCCTCCAGCAAACAAACCCCCCCCAAGCGACAAACCCAGCCCAAATCCTACATGGATTGACTTAAACCCAGGGGATAAGTGCTTTTAAATTAATCTCATTGAATAAGAATGAGACCAAACAAAACTCTTTAAAATCATATTAAAAATCTATCAAAGGACAACTTGCAGCGAGGTGCTTCCACCCTAGAGCGTGGAGGAGGGCCGCACACCCCACATTTACACAGCGGCGGTGCGGGCAGACACGTCCCCAACTATGTAATTGTCCTTGTACCGCCGAGCGGCTTCCTAGGCTGACATTAATGAAGAACAAGGCTTCCCGACAAGTTTATAATTACACTATTTTAAGTTGTCCTGCACCTCCCAGCTGTAATAATAACTTACAACCTTTGCGAGAAGCTTCCGACTTCTGTGCGTTTCGGCGAAACCTGGCTTCCTGGTCCCGCTGCAGTGCTGGGGGCTGAGCCCCAAAGCCGGCACAGTGGCTGCGGCGCGCAGCAGCTTCAGGGTCCCCACGCCCCCCCGCAACTGCGGCTCTCCCTGGCCTGGCTCCTGGGAAACCTGGAGGAACTGAGCTGTGGACACCCCAGGCTGGGCACACCCGGGCCCACGCCCTACGCAGCCCCAGCAGTGGAGCTGACAGAGCATGGGGCGGACACAGCCAAGGACACAGGCCGCGCCGGGGCCCCTTTCAGACTGGGCAGCATGATGAGGCGGGAGTGTCCAGCAGGGGACGACTAGCTTGGGGTGCTCTGGACGTGGAGGTCTTCCCCTTGTCACTGACCTCTGCACCTGATGTGGGAGGCGAGGCCCCCCTTTTCTTTAGTAGGGTTATTTTGTGCCACACTGGGCTGCTTTCTGGGCTTACTCCTGGAGGGTGAGGGGCCATAGGGGGTACTGGGCGTGGACCCGCGTGGCCACGTGCCAGGCAGGCCACCCGCTCCCGGTACCATGGCTCTCTTGGCTACCTGTGGGCAGTGCCCTTTGCTCGGGGCCCAGATGCTGACTCGCCCACCATAGGCTCTGCCATGGGTGCCTGGGCACATCCTGCGGGAAAGGGCTGGCGGGAGCAGGGCGTGTCCTTCCTCACGGTGAGGGGACCCCAGCTCGGACTCCCCACCAAGCTGCACCATGGTTTCCCGAAACCTGGCTCGGTGTGTCTGAAACGCAGAAACTGCCAAGATTTGTGTTCCTGAGAGCTTTGTGTTCGGTTTTGAATTTAGGTATTAACCCAGAATCGGCAAACCTAGCTATTAGCTGGGGAGCTGCTTGGCAGGCCCGGCAGAGGGTCCCCGTGGAGGCGGGGCCTCGCCTGTCCGGAATGCAAGGCGGGTGTGCCTGTGTGACCCTGAGCCGCTCTGACGGCCTCTGGTCACTGCCTTAATCCCTGTTTCCCAGCGGCTGGATCTTGTCGCTCTGGCCCTCCTCTTCCCATCAGCGCAGTGACGGCTCCACCGGGACACAGGACACGGCAGGCTGCTTTATTGTGATCACTGCTAGTACACACAGCGCCCACTGGCCCTGGAGAAGGCCCCACCCGGCACACTCCCGACTGGCCCTCAGGGGCTGGGGCTGGGGTCTGTGCTGTCTTCACGGTCCTGCAGAGCCCACCTAACACTTACTGGAAAGTCCACAGCTGGGAGGGACTCTGCTTCCAAGCCTACAAGGCGGTCGGGGTAATGCTGAGGAAGAAGCTGAGGAGGGCCTGTCGGCCTCAGGGTCTCTGGGCGGGAGGCTGTGAGCTCATCTACTGTCGCACCGAGGTCCCGCCTCCAGCCCCAGCCCTGCATAGGGGTCCTCCGAGCACCGCTGGGAGCGACGCCCCACAAAGCCAGGAGGCCCCCAAAGTGATAAAGAATGCTAGGTGGTCTTTTCTTTGCGTTTACAAACTACTCACTAAAACCCGTCCCCCCAGCTCCTGCCTGTCTGCTCTGCCCTAGCACCGGGGGACCCTACAAAACTCCCAGGCTGGCCCAGCTGTCCTGGGAACGCTCAGCCTGGCACTGTGTGTGTGTGAGGGGGCAGGGGAGCATCTACGGGCGGCGGAGGAGGCAAATGCAGGCGTGAGGGGCGGGCGGGGGGACCTGGCCTGGCTGACCCACATGTGTGGACCCCCTCCCCGCGTCCTCAGGTCACAGGACTGGCACGGTCAGGCCCTCACTGCCAAGGCCAGTGAGGGCGCCATCCCTGGCACAGGCCTGCCCCAGGACAGAACGGTGGGTTAGACTGCGGCCCGCCATCGCGGCACGGGCTCTGCCGCCTGGCCAGGCTCTCTGGCCCTCGGCTGCCGAGGCCGCAAGCCGCTCGGCGTACTCGGAGCGCAGGAGCTCTGAGGCGCTGCTTCCTCGGAGTCTTCTTGGGAAGGCCGGACCTGCAGCAGGCGTGGAGAGAGACAGACACTTGAAGCGGCTGCAAGCAGCTGGTCCCGAGCCCACGAACTGAGCACACGCCCGCAATGGTGCTTGTTTTGATATTCTCCGCACTGGGAGATCAGATGCGGCGCTGACAGATTTTTTGTAACAGTGGCACAATATCATGGCGTTTTTTTAAAGGGAGGCTTTGTTCTACGCTGTTTTCCTGGGAAAAAGCACAAGGCGTGCTTCGATGAGGATGGCAACTGAGGTGCGATGGCGCAGCGCTGAGGCGGGAGACCCTCACTTCACGCTCGCGGCCAGGGGCGGCTGGTGTGTGTGTGTGTGCGTTTCACTTGCAGACAGGGGGCCCAATGTGGGCCAGCAAGGGGTCTCCCACCAGGGTTGGGGTCTCCCCTCAAGGGAGGACATGGAATCAGCCCGTGATCCAAGATCAGAGGCAGCCTGGAGACACGGGGAAAATGGCAACTGGCACAAACGTTTCTGAGGACAAACTTGAGCCCAGCCAGCCAGAGCGGTGCCGTCTCCGAGCCAATGCAGCGCCGGTGACAGGAGGTGCTGGAGAGGCGGCTGCACCCCCTCCACCGTCACTGGAGTCTGGGGCATGAGGGAAGCGGCGGGGCTCTAGGGGTGCGGGGCTTGCCGCCCCAGTCCCGAGGTCTCACGCCGTTGTGTAGTGGCATGCCAGAGAACCCAAAGTCGATCTGTGGGGACAAGAGGCACGGGCGCAGGAGCCAGTCGGCACAGAAGCCGCGCGTGTGGCAGGGTGACGGCTGGAGCCCCAGGCCGGAGCCTGCGCGTCCTGGGGCCCTGCCACCTCTGGCCCCACTGACAAGGCCAACAGCATGGGCGCGGGCAGTGTTGGCTTAGGGCCGCCTCAGCTCCTTGTAACGAAATGCAGAAGAGGGAGAGAAGGGGAGAGAGTGTGTGTGTGTGTGTGTGGGGTCCGATGTCAAGCCCAGGCTCTCTCCCTCACCCCTCTGCGATCAGTCCACGTCCCGGGTGGGGCGTGTGGCTTCAGAGCCAGGTGAGTGGGCGGCCCCGAGTCTGAGCCGGCTGCATAAGGGACGGTGTGCCTCAGGCTCCACACGGAAGTTGGGTCGAGGCTGAGCCCAGGGGCTGAGGCGCAAGTCCTGCAGGCGCCTGCCCTGCCCCCTGCCGTGGCGCCCAGCCGCCCTGTCCCGTGAAAGGCCTCTCACCGCTGCAGGCACCTACACAGCGTTTGCTCTGCTTAGAAAACACTGTTTCCTTCCGACCGGCTACTGCTTGAGTCCACGCAGACTCTCGCTCTGCTTTCACGATGCAGAAAACAGAACTTTCGTTCCAAGACTTCTGGAAACACACCTCAGTGGTCCTTCCCTGAGGAGCCACCCCCCTGCCCGCCCCGCAGCTCCAGCTTCCTTCCGCTGGTCGACGGTGGCGCCCCCAGCACTCCGCTGGCCGACGGTGGCCGCCCAGCACCCCCCCAAGCATCCTTTTCCCCCTCCACTTTTTTTTTTTTTTTTTCTCTTTTTGGGTCACACCGGCGTGCTCAGGGGTTACTCCTGGCTCTGCACTCAGGGAATCACTCCTGGCAATGCTCGGGGGACCATATGGGATGCGGGGATCGAACCCAGGCCGGCACAGGCCGGCCGTGTGCAAGGCAAGCGCCCTACCCGCTGGGCTATCTCTCCAGCCCCTCCCCCTCCACTTTTGGGCCCCACCTGGAGATGCTCAGTTGACCGCATGGGAGGCGGGGGAGCGAGCCGGGTTGGCGTGTGCAAGGCAAACGGCCTCCCACTGCACTGCCATTCCAGCCCCCTCACCCCAAACCCGAAGTTATTTTTAGGCGCCCCTCAGGAACTGTCCCTCTGCTGTGTTCGGGGCTCGGCACCCGGGGTGCTGTGGCAACTGTCCGGCCCGGCGCCACTGTAGGACTCCGTGAGGCGGCTCACACCTCCCCCTCTACACCCGGCGCCCGTGCCCAGGGGCTGGGAGTGCCCTCCCCGGAGAGCGGAGAGAGCAGGCGTGGGTGGCCCGGGAGGCCAGGGGCAGGCGTGGGGGCTGCAGGCCCTGAGCTGGCCGCCCCGGGCGCCTCATCAAGGCGCGAGGTTAGCCCACACACCACTAGGGCCCAGCCCCTGGGCACCACACTGTGGGCATCCGTGCTGCCAGGAGGGGTGACCCCACACATGTCCATCTGGGGTGGGCCCCGCCATCGGAGGTGCCCAGAGACAGGGCTGAGGTAGCTGAGCTGGGTTCTGCCTGCTGACCTCGGTGCCAGGGCGTCTGCGGGGCAGCGCCCAGAGGGCGGGAGCAGGCCGGTGTGCGCTCAGGTCCTAAGGAGGTGGGGGGGTGCGCCAGGGGCTCTGACTGCTCTAAGGACGGTCCACATCAGCGCTGTGAGGAGCGGGCAGGATTAAGCGGCAGCTGGACGTCAGGCGACCTGTGGGCCAGGGCCAGGGGGGGGGGAGCAGCTGGGCGGGGCCCTGGGCCTCACCTACTCCCAGAAGGGCGAGAGCCGTTTACGCTGCTGCCACGGGAGGGTGGGGCGACGGACACTGTCATCATGAAAGCGGGGGTGTTGAGGGGCTCCCCTGTGGCCCCCGTGGGGCGCAGGCTGTCCTGCTCCACCTCAAACAGGGCTTGCGGTGTGCAGGTGACTGGGCATGGGAGCAGCGGGCCGAGGCCCCCTGAGGGAGAGTGGTTCCTGCGCAGCAGCGAGCTGGTACCTGCAGGCGTCGGAGAAGATGGCGCAGCTGCAGGGGTGCCAGGGGCGGGCGCTGGAGGCTGCAGTGTCCAGCCGGGCAGGGCTCAGCCGCGCACCCTTGCCCTCTTCTCACCAAAGCCCCTCAGGGGCAGAGCCAGGCCCACACTGGTTCGAGTGACAGGAGCGTGGCCCCACCCATACCGCCTCTCCCGGAGCGGCCCCCAGCCTCGCTCTGGTCACTCTAGGTGGGCGAAGGCCAGTGTCCTGGGACAGACGCCAGAGGGCAGCACCATGCGCCCTCGGATGACGTTTGGCCCCAGCAGTGTCCGCGGACAGACCCTCCCGAGCACCCCCTGGGCAGAGCAGGGCACAGCAGGCCAGGGTCGGGCAGCTTTCCCGATGCCCCGGAGGGGAGGGACAGGCAGGGAGCCACGGACAGCCCTATGCGGACACACAGCACACACACATAATGCACACAGCACACACAGCGCGCACATAATGCACACAGCACACACACAGAGCACACACAGCGCAACAGTGCACACAATGCAACACAGCACACACAGCGCACACACAACACAACAGTGCACTTTGGCGCACTACAAGCACCGCGGCGCACACAGGCGCACACATAGCGCCAGTCACATCCCAGACACCCCAACTGCGGACACACACAGCACCAGTCCGCATCCACAAGCACGGGGCGCTGCCTGTGTGTGTGCAGAGGTGAAGGTGGAAGTGGGACTCCTGCCAGGAGGCGTGGCAGGGCCCAGCCCTGAGGACCCGGGAAGTGGGGTGCAGGAGCGCCCTGGGCCGTCCAGGCTAACTGCTACGGCGCGAAACTGGCTTGCAAGCTTGAGCAGCCGCGCAGTGGGCACACTGCCAGCCTTGCCTTCAGCTAATTAAGTGATATCAGGGGCTGTAAATGCCACCGGGCAATGGGGCAAGGAGGGGTGCGAGAGGCGGCGAGGAGGTGGGTCTGCTTTCAGGGTGGGCGCCGTTGGAGGGGGACCCCAGGCCCGGCTGGCGCCCCACACACCTGTGCTCCCCGACTCAGGCCTGCGGACGGTCACGACAGGCAGCACTTGGGTCTGTCTCTCCCCACCTCCACGGGGCGGAGGGGTGGGTCGGGAAGCGGAGACTGCGTGTGGTGGGGCCCAGGGCCCCTGCGCGGGAAGCCCTGAGCACCGTCGAGTGAGCCCACACCCGACAAGCCAGAGAGAAACCAAGAGGGTCGGGGCAGCGCGGATACATTTACGGTCTGGATACTGTGGGTGGAACCAGGTGCTGGGCCCCTGGAGGTCCCAGAGCGCGTCACCAGCACGGCCGACAGAGAGGACCCAGAGCACCAACACTCCAGGCAGGCATAGGTTCATGTGGCCCTGCCAGGCAACAGAGCCCACCAGGCGCCAGGGCGGACCTCCCACTCGGGAAGCGCCGTGCTGGCCCGCCTTCTGCCGGCTCGGAGCTCCTGCTGCAGCCTGCTGCAGGCGGCCTTGCTCTATGCTCCGGGCGCTGACAAGGCTGCCGCTGGGGTCCTTCCTTGCTGGGCAGCGTGACCACCCAGGCGGGGCCACCTCTACAGCACATGGACATGTTTCTCTGTGGGGCGTTCGCAGGACAAGGCGCAGGCAGAGCCGCACTCTCAGCGTGGACAGCCACGCCGCCTGCCACCAGCTCACGGACCCCCAGGGAAGAGGGACACTCCCTGTCTGGCACAGCACACACGGGGCTGTGGCCTCCAGGGCACCCTGGCTCAGCGCAGGCTCAGCAAGGGACGGACGAGTCGCGGGGGCGGGGCACAAGCAGCCCCGTGGACACAAGCAGTCTGGCTGTCTTGTGTGCTGACCGGTGGCCACTGCTGCCTGCGGGGGACAGGGGCCCTCCCACATGGCAGGCAAGGGGCAAGGAGTCTGGAGAGAAAAGCCCCCACGGCCTCCGCAGGCAGGCAGCTCAGCGCAGCAGAGCGGGAATCCGTGACTCCGCAGTCACTTGCTGGCTCCGCGATCCCGACATCAAAGGCCGCCCGGTCCTGCTACGCGCTCCCGCAGCTCATCAGCCCGTTCTTGCCAGGAAAGCTGCTAAATCCCTGCTCGCCGGGCACGGGCCTAGTGCCATCTGCTGGCGCGGGAGTGGGTGCTGAGGACAAAGCCGGCCCAGCCGTGCCACAGAGCCGCCGTGCCTCTCCACAAAGGCAGCTCAGACCCTCACGAGTCACCAGACTGTGCCTGGCCCTACGGCAGCCCATTAAGTGCCCAAGGCCCGGGCGGACGCCGGGGAGGCCACTCCTAACTGGGTGCCCTCTGGCTTGCCAGGGCCATAGCGCGAGCACCGTCCAGTGGCGTGGGGTGAGAACAGCAGCAGCGGTCCCTGCAGGGCGGGGGTCAGGGGGCAGATGGCGCGTCCAGGGGAGGAGCGGAGAGAGAATTTCAGAACCCGCCTTCTCCTGGACTCCAATTCTGCAAGGAGCCTTGGTGGGTCAGCAGGGTCCACCTGTGCCCCCTGCCCTTGGGGTCTCTGCAGACTGCGGCTCCAAAGGCGGGCCGTGTCGGCAGGCTGAGAAACGGGCTGGATAGTCAGACTCTGAACAGATCAGGCTCTAGGCTGGGGCTGGAGCCCCTCTAGCCCTGCTCTCTGGCCCCAATCGCGGGACAGGCGAGGGAGAGAACCAGCCGGCCCACGGGAGCACGAGGCACCTGCTAAGAACTTCGTGGTTCTGGGGGCCTGGGCGAGGGCTCTGGGTCTCCGACATCAGGGGCAGAAAGAGGCACCTCCCAGGGTCAGGGAGCGCCTGCACCTCCCACTTTCCCCACCTGCCTCTCCTTTCTGGAATGTTCCAGGTAGGACATGATCTGGACACTGGCGCGGGACAGGACGGCAGGGCCGGAAGCGCTTGCTGGAGACCGGGGCCACCCCAGGCGGATGCCGGGCAAGCCAGGCCACCCCAGCAAGCAGTGGCGGACTTCAGAACATTCAGAAGTCTCTGGAAGGCCCAGAGCTCCCAGCCTGACCCAGCAATAGCGGAAGCCCCGACTGCTCGGGGCTGCGGCCTCAGGGACCGCCATGGCGCAGCGTGTGCCGAGGAGAGTGGCGCAGGGCGCCCGGCGGGGTCCTGTCTTACCGTCTCAAGGTTTGCCTTCCTTTTCTTTTACAGCCGGGGCGCCCGAGGTTCTGGGGGGCATCTCTCAGCCCGAGGCTCTTGGCCACATGGCCGAGGTGGGCGCGGACGTGAAAGATGCTTCAGCCGCGGGTAGGTGTGCGGTGGCGCGGATGAAGGACTGCAGCGCTGCAGGAAGGGGAAGGGGGAGGGCGAGAGGGCAGAGGTAGTGAGCCGCCCGCAGTCGCAGCAACCCCAGCAGGCCACGGCTCCCCGGTGAGCTTGGCCATCATGGCTCCTGGCAGCCACGCGCTCAGGCACGACCCACGGGAAACGCCAGGAAATGCCAAGTTTCAGGAGGGAGGAGACGTCCCGGACACATCTGAGCCTTCTCTCTCTCTGGGCTGGACACATGGGTACCAGGGCGGGGGCGATGGCTGGCCACTCCAGGCCACGGGTCCATGCTCCAGCCTCCTATTTTTCGACCCATGGACACATGCCCCGGTTCTAACGCTGAAAGGCGGCAAAGGTCTGACTCAAGCAGTCCTGGCGGTGCCCAGTGAGGGTCATTCTGGACATGGCCCTGTCCACCCTGGGGGCCCGCTGGGCGTCGCTCCCTGGCCAGTGACTCCGGCTTACAGGGCCTCTAGGTCCAGTCACTGCCCAGAATCTAGGACAGAGACACCATGCTGCCACCCAGATAGAGAATGGGTCACAGCTGAGAAGTGAGAGTGCAGCGTGTGAAGATGCAGAAGCGCCGCGCGTGTGAACAAGTGCGGAGTGCACGCGTGTGCCCTGCCCGCCATGGCTGCCCTCCCCTACCCGGCCCCCAGACTCTCTCCTGACTCCTGGGACCCTCATCTCTATACCCAGGAAAATGGGGGCGTGCCAGGGCCCAGCAGCAGACAGTGAGACGGGAACCCTGGGGACAGGCTACTTCGGACCCTACATGGGGTGCGGCTGGGCGCTGCAGCAGGACGGGGGTGAGTGGGCAGCTGGGCTGAGAGGCGGCAGCCCTTTGCGGCCCGCCCTCCTGACCAGGCCGGTGGCACCAGCCCACACCCCTGCACGGGCTGCTGGGCCAGAGCCGCCCAGGTACCAGGCGGGAGCCGCTCACCCGGGGCGGCGCTGCTGGCCGGGCAAGTTTGCCCACAGATTACACCTAATATCCAGCAGCACCTGGAGGCGGCGTTTATGAACAGTAATAAAAGTGTCATTTTGGCAAGATCAGCTCCTGGAAGGACCCTGGGAATCCATCAGAGCTCTGTTTACTGAGCAAAGTGAACTCCCTTTTCCCGATCGATGGGAAGTAATAACGAGCGCCCTCTCTGCCCCTGCCGGGAGCTGCCCTTCTGCTTTGTAGGGTCACCGCAGGCGGCAGTCTCCAGCCTCGCCCCTCCTGGGGGTCTGGGCCACCCCGCAGTGCCCAGGGCATGGAGCTGGGCGGCTGCAGGCAAGGCGGTGCCGCCCGGCTGGACTCGCTCAGCCTCGCGGAGTCTCTGCTGCCGATGCTGCTCTGGCATCTCAAGTCCTCAGGCGCGGGGTGACACCCCAGCTCTCAGCGGCTGCATCAAGCCCCTTGCTCTTCCCTGCTCAAGCCCCAACAAACTATCCTGGTCCAAACCAAACGGTGAGGCCAGGACGAGCTGAGCCAGGCTAGGGTGCCCTATGGTGGGGCAGGCGCTCTCCCCACGTGGCTGAAGGGAAGTAGCGTCAGCCACCGTCTGCAGGCCTGCACCCCCTCGGCCTCTCTGCCTCCCCCCCGCCACGGCCGCTGCTCCTAGGTGGTGCCCATATCAGCGTCTGCGAGCGGCCCTCCCTGTCCTCAACCAAGTCGGTCCTAAAGGGACATTGGCCATGGACAGGCTGTGTCGGGGACAGTTCAGAGCCCCAGGGGTCTGTTGCAGATGGAGGCGGGCAGCTGACTTTTGCCTGAGCACCTCACACAGAGCTGGAGGCAGTAAATGGGAGTCCAGCCTTAGGCGGTGGACAGCTCCTCCCTGTCCCTATACCGCGAGGCAGCTCTGGCTCCGAAGCCTGGCACCACGAGTGGCCCCCTCCCTCACCCTCACCCCGCCTAAAAACCCAAACCGGAAATGTGCCCCCGGAGGGTCCGGGGGGCCAGGCCCGGCAGGTGCAGATGAAGCAGCCCACCTTGGATGCAGTGTCCCTCCAGCCCACAAGAGGCAGGGGGCTGACACCACCGGGGCCTCCTGGCCCCTAAGAAGCAGGAATTCTCACAGTGGCCGCCTGCGGCCCCAGGATGGAGACCGGCAAAGGACTCCTGGTATATCATTGATTTGGAACCAACTCAGGGCAGTGCTCGAGACTTACTCTGTCTCCGCGCTCCAGGATCACTCTGGTAGGCTCAGGGGCGCTACAGGGTGTTGGATCCACCTGGGTCAGCTAGCGTGCTAGCCAAGTCATGACCGCTGTACTATCGCTCTAAGCCCAGGTGAGCACTTAAATCTGAGCTAAGCGATATGAAGCAGTGAGGGAGGAGGACCAGAGTAGGGACATGAACTGCGGCGGGCCAGAAAAGCCAAAGGGAGAAGCACTGGCCAGTACCCAGCTGACTCTCACCACGGACACCGACCTGGGGAGGGCAGGACAGTCTCCAGGGGTGACTCGGATGCTGACCTGGTTGCAGTGAAAAACCTGAGTGTCGACTCCCTAAAGGCCAGGCGAGCAGCTCAGAGAGGCAGGAGGACCAGAACTGCCTGTCAGGGGAGAGGTCAGCGACTTCTTGTGGACACCACAGCAGGTGCTGACAGCAAAGAGCAGCGCAAAGGCCCTTCCGGCTGGCCGCCACCACTCCTGAGGACACGCGCTACTGCCTGCTCTGCTGCCGCGCGCGCGTGGCTCCTCAGTGACCACAGGCCAGTCTGCCTTGTCCCTGGAGTCCCACTGCCTGGGGAGGGACGGCTGGCCACAGGGGGCGTGTGCACACTCAGCTCAGACACATGCACCCAGGCCACGAGTAGAGCGGGACTCGGACCCTGACTCTCTAGTCCTAAGTCGGACCACCGGCACCAAGAGCAGGGATCTGGTGGAGCCCGCCCTGCCCTCTGCCCAAAGCCTGCCACAGGCTCCTACGGACCCTGGCTGTGGTGCCTCGCCCTCACTGAGGGCCTGTGTGAGCCCCCAGTGACCCTCCCGCTTCCCCCGCAGTTTCTCCCGGCGTCTCCCACTTGTCCCCTCGTTTTGGGCCTTCCCTGGTCCCTTGGTCTCCGTGATCTGAAGGCAGGGGTGGCAAAGTCACGGTCAGCATGACCCAAGCCCCACAGGAAGGCCCAGTCTTGAGTTAGATGACCAGAACAGGAAGAAAGCAGACCCCCACGAAAGCCCTACAGCACGCGTGAGCTGTTACAACTGGGTGGGCAGGGGGCCGGAGTGACAGCGGAGGGTAGGCGTTCGTCTTACATGCGGCCGACCAGATCGATTCCCTGTCATCCATATGTCCCTGGGCACTGCTAGGAGTAACCCAAGAGGACTGCCGGGTTGTGACCCAAAAAGCAAACAAACAAACAAAACCAAAATCAGAAGCTGGTTGGTGCGTGTGCCCAGGGCTCCTGCAGGCCATGGAACCGGGGCGTCACCTGGGCGGGGGCTTGGGGAGGCTCAGGGCTCCTGCCGGGCGGCGCCAGCCAGCCCAACCAACGTGCTCCCGGACAGGTCATGCCTCTTCCTCTGCACTCCCAGTCAGGCAGGCGCTGCCTGGCTCCAACGCGCCCCCCCACTCTCCACTTTTGCAGACAGGAGACAGACTCAAAAGGTCACGGGCGGAGGCTGGGAGGAAGCCAAGATAAAGCCTCACCGGCACAAAATGCAGGAGAACAAAATCAACATCTAATTCAGCTTCAAGCCCTCAGTGGCCACTTCCCGGCCCTGCAGAATCAGGACGATGGAAGGCTTTGGCTGTGGGCGGTAGGCCGGGGGGGCCCACCCGCCAGAGCGGGTGGCGCTCTGGGGCCATTCCGGCCGACTACATGGTCCACCCACACCCTGGCCCAGGAGAGCCCTCTGCTCATCGGCGAGCCGCGTAATCTTGAACACGTCTGCAAGACTGTGGCTCGCGCCTGGATTTCCTGGGGACTGGGGCACGGGGGTGCTGGGTGGGGCGGAAAGGTTAGAGGAGAGACAGTCAGAGTCAGGAATAATGAAGCAGTTTCTAATAGATTTAATAACAGTAAACCACGCCAGAGCCGCCGAGGGCGGCAGGGAATCCCTTCAATGGCCCAGGAAGGAAGGAACTCAGGGGAGCTGAGCGAGCGCAAACACGCCGACAGCTTTGTCGGCCTGGCCCAGCGCGCCTATGTAATTACTCACCTCGCGGGCCGCGGCAGTCCTGCTCAGAAGGAAAGAACCCCAGAGACACGGGAACTTTCCGAGCCCAGCAGGTATTTGTGACACCCTGGACACGTTTCCAAATGGGCCGCCTCCGCCACAGCTTAGTCCCCACCGCAGAGCGGGCCCTGGCGGTGCCCGAGGACAAGCCCACACCGGCTGCGAGGGCCGGACTGCGGGGCGCCTGTCCTCAACCTGGGCTGCTCTGCAGAGCCCACTCGGGCCTGGAGGACCCCCCCCCCGTGTCTTTCCCAGAGCGCACACCGAGGCGCCACGTGGAGCGTCTCCCGGCTCCCAGCTGTCCTATGGCCTCGGCCCGTCTCCACAGGCAGGGTCGCTGGCGGAACCCAGACGGCTGCAGGCAGAATCACCTGGCCCAGCTCAGGCTTCCTGAAGCCCCGGAGGGCTCGGCGGACCACGGTACCCGCAGGACAACAAAGGACTTTGGGAGCAACACCGTCTCGGGTCAGCCGCCACCGCGGTCCCTGGTCACGGTCTGAGCCTGTGACTTTTCTGCTGTCAGGAGGACGAGTGACCGGCTTCCCAGGCTCTCGTCCCTGAGCAAGCGGCAAGGAGGTGTGGCGGAGAGGCCAGCGGACTGCACTGCCCTGACAAGGCTCCTTCTTCCTCGCCCGTGATGGGTGCAAGATACAAACTTTCCTGGGCTACCCTGCTTGAGCTGCGCGCCACCTCGGCAGGCGACTGTGGCATGTCCCTGCTGTATGTTTTTTTTTTTTTTTAATATGAATGTAAAATTAGCGAGGTGCCCTTTTTCCCCTGAGGCGGACAGAATCCTCTGTTATTAAAAAGTAAAGCACTTTAATAATAAAAACTTTACCTCTCTTTCCTGTGTTTTAATAGTTTAAAATTAATGAGAAGGGCAGAATGGTTGTCAAAGCGATAGTGGAAGCCGGGCAGCCAGGACCGGAGTAAGCACCAAAATCCCCTCACCAGTGTTAAATAAACACAGCTCCAGCCCTCCGAATCCTCTGTTGTTTGTTGTGTGCCCATTCTGTAACAGCTCTCAGAATAGATCTACGAGCCGTGGAACAGCTAGAGAGGTTTCAGATCACAATTAAGGCCTCAAATTAAAGACAGCCTGGTGCGAATTCCAGGAGAGAATTGAGAAGACCTCAAGCTTAAGTGACAGGTGACTTGCTTCTGTGTCCCGGCTGTCAGGGATTTAGTGATAATATGGCAATATACCACAAAGGGCTTTCTTAGGCCCCCTTTAGGTTTCAAATGAGGAGTATCTTTTTTAGCTAAGCCAAAAAACCCTGCACACACGTCCATCAAGGAGTGTGTGCATGTGCGAGGAGGCCAGGAGCAAGGCGCTCGTTCCGGGTTCAAAATGGGAGGTCAGTTTCAGTAACATGGAGAAAAAATTAATGGCAGAAGCATAGCGCGGGGAGAAGCCTGTCTCTGCTGCCCCAAGCCCCCACCCTCTCACATTTACAAAAGCGGCCCTCTGGAGAATGAGGTGTCCCCGTGTCTCAGTATCTCAGCAGCGGCGCTGGGCAGGCTGCCCACAGGTGGAAGGTCCCGGAAAGGAGGCCCTCAGGGGCTGGTCTCCCTCACAGGCACATGCTCAGCCCCGCTAAAGTGAGCCTGCTGGCGAAGGCCGAGTCTTAGAATTCCGTTGGGGCCGGGCGATAGCCCAGTGAGTGGGCGTTTACCTTACATGTGCCTGCTTGTGCCGGCCCAGGGTTTGTTCTGGCATTCCATATGGTCACCCGAGCACGCGCCAGAATTGATTCCTGAGTGCAGAGCCAGGAGAGGAGGAACCCTGAGCATCATTAGTGTGACCCAAAAAAGAAAAAAAAAAGAATTCAGTTGCCCAGTCTGTCCACTGGCGCTGCTTTTTGGTAGCAGGCCCATGCGTGCTGCAGACCAACAGGGCTGCGCCTAGGCCGACTCCAGGGAGCTGAAAAACTGCTGGACAGACACTGAACATAAATGCGGGATCGAGACTAAACCCGACTCCCAAAGGGCGCTAGAGGAGGCCAGTGGCCAGAGGACCTCTGGACCCAGGCTTAGGGGCGCAGTGGGGAAAGGAGGTCTCTTCTTTCTTTCCGAGGCGTGTCTCAGCGGCGTCCAACGTTCAGGTATTTCTAACCTAAAGCGGATGGGTTTCGTTTTAATCACTCAGCTGCCAAGCTAGTTCACCCTCACGGTCCGTGAACCTTCGAGAGCTCCCCAGCCAAGTTGAAAGATCAAATTTATTCTCTTTGTAGGTGGAGGCTCAGAGACCCAGCCGGAGGCATGTATATTTCATGAACCTAAATGTAAAATACACATTTCCAAATGCTCTCGCCGTCCTGCACACGGTCTCACGCGCTGCAGCGACCAACGGGCCCCGCGGCAGCGTGGAGGGCAGGCGCTCGTAATGAGGAGTCCTGTGGGAGGGGGCTCCTGCCGGGCTACAAGAGCAAGAGCTGCAGAGAAGCACTTGGAGACAGCCAGGAAGCAGACCCAGGGAGACGGGAGAACCTCTCTTCCCCACAACAAGGCGAATCCAGTTTCTCTAGGACCTCTGAGTTAATTTTTTCATTTTAAGTTAACCCGGCAGTTTGAACCAGTAGCACAACTTACTGCTCTAGCGTAACCTGCTGAGTATTGGTAAAAATCTGACTTCCTTATTAGCATTTTCTTCTTTTAATAAATAGCAGAGATGGGAGCTGGAGCGACAGCACAGCCAGAGGGGAGAGCGTTGCCTTGCATACGACCAGCCCAGGTTGGATCCTGGCATCCCATATGGTCCCAGAGCACCACCAGGAGCAATTCCTAAGCATCACTGGGAGTGAGCCCAAAAAGCCAAAAACAAACACCACAGAAACGGCCCAAAGCCTGGGTAACAGCACACCCCTGCTGTGTCTCTAAAGCCAGAAGTAGGAGCACAGAGGTTGCTGCCTGGCTCACAGCTGACCATCACGGGGTGACCGGTGAAAGAGAGGAAGAGAAGGTGCCCAGGGGGACACCAGGGCAAAGTTGTACCTGCACCTGGCCAGAGGCTGCAGGCCACAAGAACTGTGTACCACCAGGCCTGGGCGCTCTGCGCCCTCAGGCCCGTCTCCCTCACCGGGCTGCTCTGCGCCCTCAGGCCGTCTCCCTCACCGGGCCCCTCGCCCCTCAGGCCCGTCTCTCCCTCACTGGGCCGCTCTGCCTCGACCCGTCTCCCTCACTGGGCGCTCTGCGCCCTCAGGCCCGTCTCTCCTCACTGGGCCGCTCTGCGCCTCAGGCCGTCTTTCCCTCACTGGGCGGCTCTGTTGCCCTCCGGGGGCCGTCGGGCTCCTAGGCCCATCCAGAAACAGTGACAGAAGCAGCTTCTGCTCAGCCTCGTGCTCACCCACTGTAGTAGCAAAAGCGGTGAACAGGCACCTCACTGGGCAGCACAGCAAAGCGAAGCCAAGTTGGAGGCAGGAAAGAGCCAGGCCGAACCAGGCTGCGCGTGGCACCAACCAGGCTGCCCGTGGCACCAAGCCAGGCTGCGCCGTAAAGCATGAAGAGACTAGAGGCCGCTAGCATCCCAGCTGGGAGGAGTCGGAAAATGGCCGCCCAGAGGC